>JAUPFP010000094.1:7500-47500 GCA_036925085.1 Brachycybe producta
ACCCGTGACCCGACCCGTGACCCGACCCGTGACCCGACCCGTGACCCGACCCGTGACCCGACCCGTGACCCGACCCGTGACCCGACCCGTGACCCGACCCGTGACCCGACCCGTGACCCGACCCGTGACCCGACCCGTGACCCGACCCGTGACCCGACCCGTGACCCGACCCGTGACCCGACCCGTGACCCGACCCGTGACCCGACCCGTGACCCGACCCGTGACCCGACCCGTGACCCGACCCGTGACCGACCCGTGACCCGACCCGTGACCCGACCCGTGACCCGACCCGTGACCCGACCCGTGACCCGACCCGTGACCCGACCCGTGACCCGACCCGTGACCCGACCCGTGACCCGACCCGTGACCCGACCCGTGACCCGACCCGTGACCCGACCCGTGACCCGACCCGTGACCCGACCCGTGACCCGACCCGTGACCCGACCCGTGACCCGACCCGTGACCCGACCCGTGACCCGACCCGTGACCCGACCGTGACCCGACCCGTGACCCGACCCGTGACCCGACCCGTGACCCGACCCGTGACCCGACCCGTGACCCCGACCCGTGACCCGACCCGTGACCCGACCCGTGACCCGACCCGTGACCCGACCCGTGACCCGACCCGTGACCCGACCCGTGACCCGACCCGTGACCCGACCCGTGACCCGACCCGTGACCCGACCCGTGACCCGACCCGTGACCCGACCCGTGACCCGACCCGTGACCCGACCCGTGACCCGACCCGTGACCCGACCCGTGACCCGACCCGTGACCCGACCCGTGACCCGACCCGTGACCCGACCCGTGACCCGACCCTGACCCGACCCGTGACCCGACCCGTGACCCGACCCGTGACCCGACCCGTGACCCGACCCGTGACCCGACCCGTGACCCGACCCGTGACCCGAACCCGTGACCCGACCCGTGACCCGACCCGTGACCCGACCCGTGACCCGACCCGTGACCCGACCCGTGACCCGACCCGTGACCCGACCCGTGACCCGACCCGTGACCCGACCCGTGACCCGACCCGTGACCCGACCCGTGACTCCGACCCGTGACTCGACCCGTGACCCGTGACCCGGACCCGTGACCCGACCCGTGACCCCGTGACCCGACCGTGACCCGACCGTGACCCGACCCGTGACCCGACCCGTGACCCGACCCGTGACCCGACCCGTGACCCGACCCGTGACCCGACCCGTGACCCGACCCGTGACCCGACAACCCGTGACCCGACCCGTGACCCGACCCGTGACCCGACCCGTGACCCGACCCGTGACCCGACCCGTGACCCGACCCGTGACCCGACCCGTGACCCGACCCGTGACCCGACCGTGACCCGACCCGTGACCCGACCCGTGACGACCCGACCCGTGACCCGACCCGTGACCCGACCCGTGACCCGACCCGTGACCCGACCCGTGACCCGACCCGTGACCCGACCCGTGACCCGACCCGTGACCCGACCCGTGACCCGACCCGTGACCCGACCCGTGACCCGACCCGTGACCCGACCCGTGACCCGACCCGTGACCCGACCCGTGACCCGACCCGTGACCCGACCCGTGACCCGACCCGTGACCCGACCCCGTGACCCGACCCGTGACCCGACCCGTGACCCGACCCGTGACCCGACCCGTGACCCGTGACCCGTGACCCGTGACCCGACCCGTGACCCGACCCGTGACCCGACCCGTGACCCGACCCGTGACCCCGACCCGTGACCCGACCCGTGACCCGACCCGTGACCCGACCCGTGACCCGACCCGTGACCCGACCCGTGACCCGACCCGTGACCCGACCCGTGACCCCGACCCGTGACCCGACCCGTGACCCGACCCGTGACCCGACCCGTGACCCGACCCGTGACCCGACCCGTGACCCGACCCGTGACCCGACCCGTGACCCGACCCGTGACCCGACCCGTGACCCGACCCGTGACCCGACCCGTGACCCGACCCGTGACCCGACCGTGACCCGACCCGTGACCCGACCCGTGACCCGACCCGTGACCCGACCCGTGACCCGACCCGTGACCCGACCCGTGACCCGACCCGTGACCCGACCCGTGACCCGACCCGTGACCCGACCCGTGACCCGACCCGTGACCCGACCCGTGACCCGACCCGTGACCCGACCCGTGACCCGACCCGTGACCCGGTGACCCGACCCGTGACCCGACCCGTGACCCGACCCGTGACCCGACCCGTGACCCGACCCGTGACCCGACCCGTGACCCGACCCGTGACCCGACCCGTGACCCGACCCGTGACCCGTGACCCGTGACCCGTGACCCGTGACCCGTGACCCGTGACCCGTGACCCGTGACCCGTGACCCGTGACCCGTGACCCGTGACCCGTGACCCGACCCGTGACCCGACCCGTGACCCGACCCGTGACCCGACCCGTGACCCGACCCGTGACCCGACCCGTGACCCGACCCGTGACCCGACCCGTGACCCGACCCGTGACCCGACCCGTGACCCGACCCGTGACCCGACCCGTGACCCGACCCGTGACCCGACCCGTGACCCGACCCGTGACCCGACCCGTGACCCGACCCGTGACCCGACCCGTGACCCGACCCTTGACCCGACCCGTGACCCGACCCGTGACCCGACCCGTGACCCGACCCGTGACCCGACCCGTGACCCGACCCGTGACCCGACCCGTGACCCGACCCGTGACCCGACCCGTGACCCGACCCGTGACCCGACCCGTGACCCGACCCGTGACCCGACCCGTGACCCGACCCGTGACCCGACCCGTGACCCGACCCGTGACCCGACCCGTGACCCGACCCGTGACCCGACCCGTGACCCGACCCGTGACCCGACCCGTGACCCGACCCGTGACCCGACCCGTGACCCGACCCGTGACCCGACCCGTGACCCGACCCGTGACCCGACCCGTGACCCGACCCGTGACCCGACCCGTGACCCGACCCGTGACCCGACCCGTGACCCGACCCGTGACCCGACCCGTGACCCGACCCGTGACCCGACCCGTGACCCGACCCGTGACCCGACCCGTGACCCGACCCGTGACCCGACCCGTGACCCGACCCGTGACCCGACCCGTGACCCGACCCGTGACCCGACCCGTGACCCGACCCGTGACTTGTGACCCGTGACCCGTGACCCGTGACCCGTGACCCGTAACCCGTGACCCATGACCCGTGACCCGTGACCCGACCCGTGACCCGACCCGTGACCCGTGACCCGTGACCCGTGACTCGACCCGTGACCCGACCCGTGATCCGACCCGTGACCCGACCCGTGACCCGACCCGTGACCCGACTCGTGACCCGACCCGTGACCCGACCCGTGACCCGACCCGTGACCCGACCCGTGACCCGACCCGTGACCCGACCCGTGACCGGACCCGTGACCCGACCCGTGACCCGACCCGTGACCCGACCCATGACCCGACCCGTGACCCGACCCGTGACCCGACCCGTGACCCGACCCGTGACTCGACCCGTGACCCGACCCATGACCCGACCCGTGACCCGACCCGTGACCCAACCCGTGAACCGACCCGTGACCCGACCCGATTCCCAGAAAAGCCAGAAATGCAGAGATGTCTTCATTTCCAGTGTGCGCTGCTGGCTTCAAACGTTACACCAGTTTAATGTGGGCGTCATTGAAGTGTCTATGCTTGCTCATGTATTTGTAACTTCAAAAATTCATTGCAAGTGAACCACACGAGCGGGAATGGAAATGTTGGATTTGATGGATTCCCAAAAAAGTCTGGAATGCAGAGATGTCTTCATTTGCAGTGTGCAATGCACGTTTGAAAAGTTACTCCAGTTCAAAGTGTTCGTCATTGAAGTGTCTATGCTTGCTCTTGGATCTGTAATTTCGAAAATTCATTGCATGTGAAACTGGAGAGCGGGAATGGAAATGTTGGATTCGATGCATTCCCATGGAATGCAGAGATTTTTTCATTTCCAGTGTGCAATGCACACTTCAAAAGTTACACCAGTTCAAAGTGGGCATCATTGAAGTGTCTATGCTTGCTCATGGATCTGTAACTTCGAAAATTCATTGCAAGTGAACCAGACGAGCGGGAATAAAAATGTTGGATTTGATGCATTCCCAGAAAAGTCCGGAATGCAGAGATGTCTTCATTTGCAGTGTGCAATGCACGTTTCAAAAGTTACACCAGTTCAAAGCGGGCGTCATTGAAGTGTCTATGCTTGCTCATGGATCTGTAATTTCGAAAATTCATTGCATGTGAAACTGAAGAGCGGGAATAGAAATGTTGGATTCGATGCATTCCCAGAAAAGCTAGAAATGCAGAGATGTCTTCATTTCCAGTGTGCACTGCTGGCTTCAAACATTACACCAGTTCAAAGTGGGTATCATTGAAGTGTCTATGCTTGCTCATCGATTTGTAACTTCGAAAATTCATTGCAAGTGAACCAGAAGAAAGAAAATGGAAATGTTGGATTCGATGCATTTCCCGAAAAGCCTGAAATGCAGAGATGTCTTCATTTTCAGTGTGCACTGCAGGCTTCAAACGTTACACCAGTTCAAAGTGGGCATCATTGAAGTGTCTGTGCTTACTCATGGATTTGTAACTTCGAAAATTCATTGCAAGTGAAACAGAAGAGCGGGATTGAAAATGTTTGATTCGATGCATTCCAAGAAAAGCCTGGAATGCAGAGATGTCTTTTATTCCAATGTGCACTGCAGGTTTCAAACGTTACAGTTGTATTATAAGCATCGTATACCAAGCATTATTAAAAGTGTTTTCAATATCAAAGGTTATCGCTACAGCATGCTCTTTCTTGCTATGAACAAGTTTTACATGCTGTATATATGCTTGGATAGCTTGCACAGTACCTCTCTGTCTTCTGTCTCTGTCTTCAGTTTCCCAGAGAGCTCTAAGAAGTGCATGATCTTATCTAGGATTTTCCCTATTACTGGCAGCAAACAAATTGGACGTAATTTGTCGCTGCCAGGTTTTGGAAGCCACACCACCTCGCTGATTTTCCAACTTTTAGGGAAATTCCCCTCAGCTAAGCAGGAATTAAGAGTGTCCAACCAGACACCCTTAGCTGCTGTTAACAGGGGCTTCAAACACGCTGGTGGAAAACTGTCTGGACCACATGAATTATTAACATTTATAGATGTTACTGCATCTTCGAACTCTAGAAGACAGATGGGTAAATCGTCTTCTTCTATAAAAAGCTGACCAGAGTACATTTTTCTAGTTATTACACCTTAACTAACGGTGGAACTCAGTATCCTCCCTAACCTCGTCCTGAGGGAAGTACTGTTCTAGTAACCTGCCATGCAGCTCATCTCTATCAAGATTTCCTGTTTGAACATCCCTCATGGTCTCGACCATGGGTATCCTTCTTTTGTTCACCAGGATCTTGTAAGGAAGTCCGAATGGATCTGTTGCTCCATTTTCTTCACAGAACCTTTTCCAGCTTTGCAAGCGGGCGGTTTTAATTTCTTTTATATATTTATTTCTTGATGTTTTATATTGTTGTTTAAGAGTAGTTCTCCTCGCCTCTATTATGCATTGCTGGAATAACTTCCTTTCTTTCCTTACTTTCTTTCTCAGAGATGACAAATTACTAGTCCACCAGGGACACCGCCACTTTTTAACTGTACCATTACTTGTACCCATGGATACCCTTCAAGCTGTAATTGCTGTGGCTTGAAAACTCGATGCTTTCAACTCGCTATATCCATTACTTAAAATTTGAGTGTTTTTTTAATGGAGTTATTAAATAACTCCCAGTTGGCTTTCCTCCAGTTCCAACGAACTCTCGGGGCTATATTTTTAATTGGAGTATTAATTCGGCATGCTAAGTACCTATGGTCACTTAACGTTTCTTCTTCCAGAATTTCCCATGTACAATTCTGGATATTTTTTATTAACGTAAGATCTATGTAACTTTGACCATTAGAGGAGGAAAACGTGGGCCCGAATGCAGCATCATTTGCTACCTCGTAACCGTTCTGGATAATGAAATCCAAAACTTTGCCTCCTCGGGCATCCTCTATTGAGGACCCCCAGGTAAAATGCTTAGCATTAAAATCACCCAAAATAATTTTTGGGCAATTGTTTTCTTTGTCGATTTTTTCTAGACTTCTCAGGATACCCTCAATGTCTTTGTTAGATTCACAATAGACATTGGCTATTAACAGTAAATCAGGCCTGGAGCCAATCACACACACTTCAATATTATGTGTCCTATAGTTAGCATAACTGTGGTAATATCTTGTTTAATAATTATTGTACACACTTTGCCCATTTGGGGCAGGTGGTAAGCGTGTACCTCCACAATAGTGTTTTGTGATATTGGATCCAGGTTCCTGGACACAAACTACATCGTCATTTTTACTAATCTTCTGCAGTATGGAACTTGCGGCATGTCCCTTGCCAACATTCACCTGTAATATTCTTAATTCTCCTACTGCAGATTCATTAATCTTATTTTCAAGAATATTCTGTCTAGCCATAATCTATCCTGAGTTTTGCCGCCTCCAATCTCACTCTGCACACAGGACAAAGTGGATCATTTGCCATGTGTTCTCTATGGCAAAGCACCGCTTTCCTGCAATAGCTGCATTCTTCATTTTCAGCTTTGCAGTCTTTTACCAGGTGGTCACCTCCGCAGCATAAACACTTTTGTATTTTCTCTTTGCACACAGTACACATGTGCCTGAAGTCATTACAGTTGAAGCATCTGACTATCTCTGATGCCTCTTCGACTCTACATCGTGTCCAGCCCACATTGATTGCCCCTTGCTCCATCATCTCCTTAAATAGAGCAGGCTCGGCTAGGGCTACAATGTTACTACAAAGTGGATTTCTACACTTTCGCTTGCTGACTATTTTAAAATCACATTTAAATTTATCTTGACCTCCTAGTTTTCCAATGAGGTCTTTGTTATTTTCGATAATAGAGTCGATGACTTCGTCTACTACGTCGGTGTCAACACCTTGAATTTCCAATTTTGGTTTCCTCTTTTCGATGTTGTCAACTTTAAATACCCTGCATATCTCTGACCTTTGCCATGAGGACCTCACTCTGAGCCAGGTTATGGCTTTCTATAATTAGCCCACTGCTCCTGGCTCCTTTAATCGTTTTTAAGCCTCCCCCAATATCATTGAGCTTTATTTTGCCCTGGAGGATTTTTCTAATTTTATTTGGCTCATTGGGCCCTTCCATGACACTTATTTTGCAGGCATAACCAGGTATCGTGCTGCTAGATTTAAACTTTGCTGCTGAAGGTTCTTCATACTTTCTATTACCACTTTGGGTTAAAGTTTCTTCTCTTCTCGAACCATGGTACAAGCCTTCTTTCAGAATCTCTGCAAAGGTAGTACCTTGTGGCCTCTCACCTACATCTCTTGCGAGAGGCCTTTCAGCTCTAGCACACCCGGCAAGGTCTAGTTCAAACTTATGGCATTTATCAGTAAGAATGTTGAAGTTCATCTCAGTAATGAAAATGTAAACAATAGATGGCGCCACTGCATCTGTATATCGTTTATAATCTTACAGCATGTAAGATTATAAACGATATACAGATGCAGTGGCGCCATCTATTGTTTACATTTTCATTACTGAGATGAACGACATAAAAGAAAATCGAATTCACTTTGAGATTACATACGATATACAGATGCAGTGGCGCCATCTATTGTTTACATTTTCATTACTAAGATGAAGGCCATAGAAGAAAATCGAATTCACGTTAAGTACACTAAAAATAGGATACGGTATACAGACGTGGTGCGCCAAAAACGCGCTGAAAAGTAGCACCAACCTTGGTTTTTCGCACATTTCTCCAAAGCCTTTTTAAAAAATTAAAGAATGAAAGTTTTTTATTTTTCAAGTGGCCCTTAAAAGTGGCACTGAAAAATGACGCTAAATTGAAGAATTGAAGAATTTTCCAAAAAATTTAATTTTTTTCAAAGGCTCAGAAAAAAATGATCCACAGAAAAAAAGGCCCTGGAAAAAAAGGGCCAAAGGAGAAATGGGTCTTGGAAAAACGGGCCACAGAAAAATGGCCTCCAAAGAGTTTGAGGCACGTTTACACTTGAAAAACATTCTAACGTAGTAGAAAAGTAAATTCTTTAAAATACGGAAGGATGAGTGTTCGTCAGTACGAAAGAAACATTCCAAATCTTCCAGCAAAGGTGCGTTAAGAGGAATCGACTCTTAACGTTATTTAATATCGAAGTTGTATGAAAACAAAATTTAAAAAGGCACTAGTAACATGCTGGGCGAATGTTGTTGGACCGCCAACAAAGAACATTTCTGCCGGAATATCAGCCGGGGCAAGGTCAGGTGAAGACATTCATGTCTTGCAGACTTCACTGGTAACATACTGAGCCCAATACTTCCATCCCCGCTTAATCTGTTTACTTGCAATGAATTTTCAAAGTTGCAATGTCAAGCGCATCTATACAAACACCTCAATGAATCCCAATTGAAATTCGTCCTAAATTGTCATAAACTTATAATGTTTGAGGCGTGCATGGCACTCTAAGACATAAGGCGGCATAAATGTTGCCACTTGCTGCATTTCTGCGGGGACACAGAATGTGTACATTCCTTATGGTCAGATGACATAAATAAACATTCAATCCAAATTCAGAGTTACTCGACTGAAAATGGTTCACGACATCCCTTTTCATAAGAACTTGTCGTTCCATTTACAGTTTTAGTGATTATCGTGATTCAATGCAGCTCCTTAAACAAAATCTAACAGCAAATTAATAATCTATTGACTTTATATAAATCCTCCATAAATACAATAGGTCATTATTAAATTCCAAATAATAATAATAATAATAACAACAAAAACAATCACCGATGCCACCATTAAAACACTGTATGTGAGCAAATATCCTCTTAAAACGCACCATATACCAAGTTTACACCTATTTCAATCAACGTTCGATCTCGTCACAGTTTTTAGCTGGTTCTCACACGAAACACCGTCGAATCTTTTCTCAGAAAAGTCTCGTTGAATGTCGGAGCCGTCGCTTCCACCGTTAAACAGAACCATTCGTTGCTCGTGATTATCGGCACTAACAATGAATCCCAAAAATTAAAAACGACATCAACTTAGTAAAAAAAAAATCCAATAATTTTATTAACCCATTTTTTTGCAGCGTTTCAACAGTATCTTCGTCGCTCTCGTCATCAGGAGCCACGTACATCACTTCCAACTCAACTAGACATGGCTACAAAAAAAAAGGAGTATTACTCTCTACGGAATGAATTCGAACGATGATCAAAGTGTTTCGTTTACACCTGTCTTAAAAGTATATCGACAGCTTCTCTGTGGGTGACTTCTCTGAGATCCACTTCGTTTACGGTAAGAATCGCATCGCCCACATAAAGGAGACCGCATCGATCTGCAGCCAAACCTTCATGGATTTCGGAGATCAGAATCGGCACTCCGTGTTCTCGTCCGCCCTTTGAAAAACGTCCCAAAAAAAAATTCGAAAAAGAAAAGAGATCGCGTTCGAACAGAATAAAAAAAGACACAATCAAACCGTTATGGATATTCCCAACCCTTCGTCCACTTTCTTTTCGAGAACGACGCTCCGTACATTTCCCACCCCTTGTCTTCTGCGCAAACTTTCCACGTCCTACGAGAACAACATGAGAACGTTCAAACCGAAAAAAAAAGCTAAAATAGTCCGTTCTCTCACGTGTCCAGGTGGGAAAGTGGCGCTATTGGAAGCTAACCCGCCTTCGTCTTTGGTGCGTTTCCTTCTACACGCTTTGATTACAGCCTTGTGCCTATGGAGGTGGATTTCTGCTTCCAATTGGTTCCAAACTTTATCATGTTCGACTCCTCTCATGTCTCTGCCCAACAGTTGTATTTGTTGAATCCTGAATTTTACAAAATAGCCTCTTACTTTTGGGCCATAGAAAAGGCATTGCCCCGTGGTTCATTCACAGCTGGGTTCACACCAACAGTGCCGAGACGATTTTTAGGGTCCCCCAAAAGTGACAAATTGTAAAACACCTGAGGCCCCAAAATCCCACTGTACCTAGGGGCCTCAACATATATAACCGCCTCACTTTGCACCAAAATACTTGTTTTTTTTTCTGGTTTTCCAAAATTCTAATTTTCCAAAAGGAAAACTGCCTAAATTTCACTGAATTTGCACCGCTCAGACCAGTGTTGAAATTTGTCTATAAAATGAATGTCTTTGCTCTTTCTTAAAAAAATCCTCTCATTCTCCCTATTAAAATTTATAACTAGGAACCACCGAAAATAGTACTAATTTATGAATACCACTGTGTATAGCAGTTAAAATAGAAAAAAACGTAAAGAAAGTGTCATTATCTCGGAGGCGTCTAATAAATTACTACTGATTTTACCCTAAATCGCCCTAGATTCACTGGAAACTGTTCAGTTTCCAACGCTTGTGGGAACCCACACTCAAGTTTCACCCAACTCTTTTCCCTCCTTTCAATCACGAGCGTCATTCGGACCTTCCTGCCAACTCTTTATCCAGATACTTTGCGGCCAATCGGGCACCGAACAGCTCATTCTGCGAAGCGAGTAAATCTTTTCTCGCTTGATCGTTCTCCTTTCTCAGCATCTCCACTTCCGTCGCCAGCGACGCCTCTCTCACAGAGTCCTTTCGATACCTCTCCATCTCCACCTCCTGTCAACACATTACAATCAATTCTGCTCACCTCAATATCGAATCATTTTTTTTATTCTACAAAACAAACCAGTTTCTTCTTAATAGATTCCGAATTGAGAACTCCTTCGTAACTCGATGCTCCCTGAATGGAATGAACTTGAAGTTGAGCAGCGTGGAGTTGAAGCAATAATTTCTGAAGTTCCTTCTCTAGAATACTCTTGCTGGCCCTTACTTCACACAGTTCTTTCCTCAGCTCCACCAACTGCCCCTTTTAAATAAGAAGAACAAAAAAAACTGTCAGAAACAACTTGACATAATAAACACACATTTTCAATTTTTTCCCATCATAAACAAAGTGAAAGTGGGCAGAACCACAACAGAAAAGAACAACAGAAACATGGAAATTACTTCATAAGCGCCCGGATTGAATTTCTATTCTGCAAAAGGGAGAAAAGGCAGGAGGAACCCATCCCTGAGTGTTGAGAACATGTGGCGGTGGTGGGTGTGAGAACATCCTCATCAAGACAGCCACTTAAAACATTCCTTGCCCTCTGTTGACCTTAAAAAGTTTCTATTCCACCCCCTCCTTCTAAATCCTCAGATTCTTCTTTCTTCCCCATATTATTCATTCCATCCATCCATTCAAAAAGCTTTTAACATTACATAAATTCTCTATTTTACACTTGAACATTGACATCTGTCGTGGATGCGTTAAGAGTCAAACCAACAGACGGTAGGAAGTACGAAAAAAATGTTTGGCTACCCAACGAAAAACACTTTAACGTCTCGCCTTTGGCTACTGTTGTTCGTCTGGATATCGGAATCCGTAGGCACCAAAACGCGTTCCATACAAGAAGTTCTGGTGTCCGTCGAGGAAAAGCTGCGCGGGTTGGACAACCTCGGGCACACGATGCGTTTCTCTGGACTTCACTACGGTATGGACCAGATGAGCCGAAGAATGGACGCCATCGAAGCGAGACTCTCTCAAATGGAAACAAAGTTGAACTTGCGGCTGGACAAAATCAACGAGGTGAGTTAATGAGAAAAAGAAGGCAACGGTTCGCATTCCTCGTCTTCCGATCACGAAATATAAGAGAAAACATCCTCTAGGTGGCCATCGTGAGAGATAGGGTCAAAATGGAACACATCGTGCACAAGATCGAAGCCTCGAACGAGAGGACGGCAGCCATATTGAAGGCCCATTCCGATGTACGATCTGAAGACGCGCGAGAATGTCGTCGCCATCTCGAAAGGATGGAGCAAATGATGAAAGATATGTCATCAGTAGAAGTGGAAAAACAAAACCGAGAGGCGACTATTGGGAAAACGGAAACGATAATCAAATACGAAGATAAAAATGGCAATAAAAAAGAACTGCCAGAAAAACTGAAAAGATCGGAAAGCCCTCGAACGATCGAGACGTTGCCGAGTGGAAACATGGAACTTGCGGATACTGTCGTCGCCACTCACGACAACGTCGACCATTCAGAAGAAGAGGGACAAAAACAAGAAAGGGATTCGTTCGGAGGCGGCGTCGGTGAAGTGGAGACGTTTACGCGCAAAGTGATGAACACGTACCAAGAACTGCTGAAAGAGTCAAAGGCGATCGATGCCTCCTTGAAGGAGGTCATTCAACGCACCAATCGGACACGGGTTACGATCGCAGAAGGGTTCAGAAAGTTGCACAATCATCAAACGAAATCCGCATCCAGTGAGTCTCTTTCTAAAACGGAAACAACCTATTCTTTTCAAAGTATTTTTCCTTCTTTTAAACCCAACAGCCACAGAGGAACTTCTTCTAACCACACTGAAGAAAGTCTTAGAGATGTCAGCCACAGTCGACTCCAGTTTCGCCTCTCTTTTGGTCGCCCAAAACACCTTCATCACAACCTGTCATTGGGTCCAACAACATCAACAATCGCTTCCCATCGAATTCCGTATAAGGCACATTCTCGAAGGAATCGTGGACGATTTCAGAAACAGGTGAAGCACACATTCGTCGACAACCGAGTGTTATATTACATTAAGCGCAATTCATTTTAGAACAATAACAACGACGACAACGTCATCTTGCGACGAGAAAGGAGTGGCTCAGTTGAAGAAGTCGTTCGAAAGTCACGAGACGGACGTTGGTCGCGCGCTTCGAGATCTCGTCTGGACGGTCATTGAAGTCGGAAACCAAACGGTTCGGGACGTCACTCGACAGATGTGCAGCGATGACAAACACAAGAACGAACTCACCACTTCGAATCACGAAACGACGAGAACCTACTTAGAAAAAGGGAACACGACAGAGTCCAGTGACGACTTTTAGATCGACTTAGAGACGACTTAAACATCGTTGCTACATTTAACGAAAATCGTTTTCAAAAGGAGAGAATTAACCGATCAATTTATCTGCTTTGGACATGAATTTAGATTAATCAAAACGAAGAAATAAATAAACGTAGAAATCGCAACAAGAAATACAGCTCCAAGATTTTCTAGTCGTTTTTATTTCCATCTTCGAAGTTTATTTAAAAGAATTCAAAGAGTGTGAGACCAATGACCGGGGTATTCCTTTGATTTAGGAGCCGCTAGCCTCCAAGCTAGGACCCCCTATATACCTTGCGACGAAGCCGCAAAATACCCCCCCCCCCCCCCCCCCAAAAAAAGCCCAACAGTCTTCCTGCGCAGAGGCCAATCGGTTCCTAATCTAAAGAATTTTGAGGACAATATAAGGTCCCAACCCCAACAAATAAATAACGTTTCTGTTTCTAATTAATAACCTCCAAGCGGGTGTTGCTCCCGAAGATGATTTGGGCTTTGTGGATGAGTTGAGCAAAAGCGGCACTCATCGCCGTCATCTTCTGTCTCCCTTCGTACGTTACTTCACACTGATCTTCGTCCACTTCGCCCAGTAAAATGTCCAAATCGACAAACGCCTTGTCGAATTCTTTCTCTAAAACTTCGAGCCATCGAAACTCAGTCGTGGACGCCGCCATCTTTTCGTTTATCGCACAAGAAGCGGACAGGCATCTGTAGACAGCTTCAGAATTTCTTTGGCTCCGGCCTTTTATTAACGTCAAACCAAATATCAACCAATCAGAAATAAATAAGGCTAGGCATGTGACATCATACCTAATAACAAACCAATTAGAAATTGATGACGCTCATAAAAGGGCGAAGCCAAAGAAATTCTGAAGCTGTCTACAGATGCCTGTCGCATAGCAGCTAACTGCGGGAGAGGAAGGGGGAGGAGTCGTCTACGTCCAAGGTTTCTAGAGTAAGTAAAGGTTTGCTCATAGTTTTCAGCCAATAGGAAAAGCCCCCTGGACGATCGCTTTGTGATCACGTTACTCTGCAGCTTGTTGTACCAGACCATTGCAGACAATGTTATACACGTTCAAAACGGTTTTGAAATGTTTTTAAGTTGTGAAAATATATCAAATGTTTTCTATTGATTATTTTTTATTGCAGAATATTTATTAAACTATTATAATGTATTATAACAATTTATTACGATAATTTTATTAACATAACACAACTAACATACATTTTCTATTGACATTTTTGGTTCTATTATATAGTATATTATATTATATTGTAACGAACCACCTTGTGGTGGATAAAATATACCAAAAAGCGGTTGGCTAATCCGCTTATATTCGGGAGGAAGGGAACAAATTAATCCCTATCTGAATCCTCACAAGTTCTCCCTTGTTGAACTTTTACAGTAAGAATGGATCTTTTAGCTGTCTGCTACTCCTCAAGCTTTCACCCGTTAAAAGTTGGTTGATCGTGCTGTCCCTTGAAGTCTCATCTAGAAGTGGTGATTCGGGTTTTCACCCGGATTATCAATTCGAGATGATGGCGATGTTAGAACTTTCGTTCTCTCCAATAAGTATAAAAAATAAGACTTGGTAATTTTAAAGCATAACATTCGTTTATTTATAGTTCTATTCGTTGAGGTCTACCCCAAATTGGGCATAGATTCTCTATTTACAGAATGCTTGATTTACAACAAAATACATGGCTTTTTATACCCAAAAATTCTCTGATTGGATAAAATCGAAATCAAAAACCAAACTGGCCAATCAATGTGATTGACCAGTGGTCACAAAAATATAGAGAGATGATTCATTCTAATTAAAACCCAATATTCCAAGAAAAATACAACCCCATTGACTTAATGCTACTGCTTATCAGGACGATCTCTTTGTATTAAGGAGTGGGACTGGGAAAGAAAGAGACCCGAGACCCAAAAGGTGACCCAAGGCAGGATATTGACTTTGTCAGCTGATAGAACTAGGTCAACAGAGGGTTGACAAAGTTCCAGGCCAACATGCCTGTGGCTGCCCAGAACATTTTTCAAGCATTTATGGCGACCGCCAACAGGCAATTAGAAAACGGGATAACAGAAGTTGGCTCCGCCCTTTTTATGACGAATACAACGTCTAATTGGTTAGTTATGTAGTCTGACGTCACATGTTCCGCCGTTTTCACAACAAACCAAATAGAACTTGTCATTCGTCATAAAAAGGGCGGCGCCAACTTCTGTTTATCCCGTTTTCGAACTGCTTGTTTTATGGCGTCATTGTGCCATTTTTATGTTGTTTGTCGGCTGCATTTTTCACTCGAGAAACTAACATGCAAAACCCTAAAAGCATGACAAAAGGTAAAAATGCAAGAAAAACATCACATTTGCTGTACAAAACCTTCACTTCATTTAAAAATTAATTCTAATTTGTTTTGTAACCACTGAAAAAAATCAATAATTTTTTTTTTAATATTGAAGAGATAATTTTCTATGTTTCTCTTATCTACAATATAACTTGTAACAATTAAAAGCAATTCAGCATTTCTTTTATATTTTTAAATTTAATATCAGATGTGCCTTTTTTCCATTTCACTCTATGGTAACACCATACACTATACAGAAATACAAAATGCAGCACTACAGAGTCCCTGTAGGCTGTACCTCTACCGGAGCATAGCCACCTATACTAACCAGGCCTGATATTCTTGGCAAAAATCGTAAGATAGATATGACCGCCGTTTGCAATTTTCTCACACCAGGCGGCGACATTTAAAAGTGTAAGAAAAAACGATTGTAAACAGATATTGCAATGAAACAAATCGTTTTAGACTAATTTACTTTTATCTCACAGTGAAAAATGGCAAGTTGTTTAGTGCCAAAATGTAGGACTAATTTCAGAAATCCTAACAGTAAAGGATGCAGCTTCCATGAGCTGCCAAGTAATCTTGATCTAAGGGAAAGGTGTCTATGTGCCATAAAAAGAAAAGATTTTGTTCCTGGAGATCAGTAAGTGTTTTTTATTTTGCAATTTTGTAATTTCATACGAAATAAGGATTAAATGAAATTGCAAATGGGAAAAGAATGAACACAATTTTTAATAAAAAGTTTAACAAATTTTTAATAAGAAAACGTTTTTATTAGAGAACTTTTTTTTAATAAAAACACTTTTTTCAATTAAAAATAACTTAAACTTAAACACTTCTACCAAAAGCCAAATGGAAGAAATTTTTTAAAATTGTAACATATGTTTAAATGAACGTTTTTTCTGAATTTTTGTATTTATTTTTAAAGAAATAAAATTCGTTTCTAATGTTTTATTGTGTTTTTTAAGCTTTGCATTATGTTATGACTGTATTTATTATAGATTACTAATGATGTCAATCACTTTTAACGAAATAAATTTAAAAAAAATAAAAGTAAAATTTTCAATACTATTTTTACTATTAAATTAATTGCAATTAGATGCATATAAGGTAATAAGATTTAAAAAAAATTCCATTAACAAATTCTGCGAAATAAAATGTTAATAAACTAAAATAAAATAGATTTACATAATTAAATTAGTGGTAAATAATTATTAAATAATATAAATAATAATATTTAAAAAAAGAAATAGTTTTAATAACTTTTAAAGAATAAGATCTGGTCATAGTTACAAATGGTACAAGTGTTTTCTTACACTTTTACGTGGCGCCACCAAGTGAATGAAACGTGCAAAACGGCGGCCATATCTGTCTTAATTTTTTTAACATTGACGTATGGGAAGAATATCAGGCCTGGTTAGTATAGGTGGCTATGACCGGAGGCTATGCCTCTACATTAGAGTTCTTTATACAGGGACTCTACAGTCTAAACTACTTGTGTTGCCAGTGCCATCTATCAACCAATAAATAATTAATCCTTTTTTTTTTATCAACAGTGCCTCAACCTCTCCCTTCTGCTAACCATGCCTTAGCTTAAGGTATAACTTCCGGTTTGTTATTGAAATTATTTTACAAATTACAAGCGTTTTGAAGCGATCTAACGAAATGGCAGACGAAGAATACGAGCCTGACGAGTACGTAAACAAAGCGGGTTCTTTAAATTACCGGTATTTAATATGGTTTGTCGTTTAATCAAATGAAGGGTTGGAGGCGATTTCGATGATGTTGAAGATGAAGACGATAATTTGGATGAGATCGAGCAAGAGGAGGTAAACACGTACCGACACACACAAATGTTTAGGTTGTCGTTTTTTATGACCGCCGTTTCTTTTAGCACGGAGACGGAATTGATCTGATAGCGGCCGATGGTCAGTCGGAAGGTCCTAGATTGGCTCCGAAGCGAACTACGACCGCGTACATGACCAAATACGAAAGAGCTCGACTCCTTGGGACGAGGGCCCTTCAGATTGCGTAACATTTAGCTGCTCACTTTCTTATTGAAGCTAGGTAGTTACTTACAATATTCGATTTGTATTTTAGGATGGGAGCTCCTGTGATGGTGGAACTCGAAGGAGAGACCGATCCACTTCAGATTGCCCTCAAGGAATTCAAGTCAACACAAATTCCACGTTTATTTTCTCATCTCACGGAGGTTCTATTGATTATAATGCGTTTTTCTTTTTATTACGTCGATAGGGCCAGGAAGATTCCAATCATCATCCGAAGATACCTTCCAGACGGCAGTTACGAAGACTGGGGAATGGATGAACTCATTATTACAGATCGATAAACGGCACTTAACACTTTCTTTCCTGAACGTTTCGTTTTTTAATTGTACAATTCGGCTATTAAAAATTATTAGTTTCCAAGCTTGTTATTTACTGAGAGATATATCTCCTTATTTTGTGACTGAGGTGCTGTATTACGCCAAATACTTGCGGCTTGCGATGCGATAGAAGGCAAGTGCGCCTTCCGCTTCAAAATTTCACTACAAGATCAAAAGATCTATCGATATATTGACGCAAGTAAACCGTAATCAGCAAATGAGACGTGACGTTACATTTTTAAAGCCCTTTTTGACCGCAACATTGTGGACGGGTAACATGAAATGACGTCCAACCTTTCAATTAGCTATTTTTGAAATATTTCGCTTTATATAAAATGTAAACAAAACTTAAATCAAATTTTGTAATTAAATTTCAAAGAATGATTTAAACTTAAATTCCAGTCTCCCCTAAAGCTCGTTAAAAACTAGAATAACGAGGATTATTTACCTAATTTCATGAGGTGATTGTTAAAATTACCAGAACTTCGATAACAATCACCAGATGCTAATTTTATTTTTCCCCACACATAAATGCAGTAATTGCTAGAAATCTTTAAGTTGTTTAAATTATGCAAGAACAAAAACAGGGTTGAGGAAACAAGTTTTATTTTACTAGATCGATAACATTTTGCTTAGGTTAGTACCGGAAATAATTCGGTTGGGCCATCATGAGGTTTTTGGCTCTGACCAATACAAAAGAACAACCACACACTCACAATAAAGATAAATTCCCCGTCAAAAAGTACTAAATTAGGACGATTCAGTAATCTGAACAACATTAAACTTCAAAGAAAATTCCCAAGAATCGCCTTCTGTTTTTAAGTTTGTGGGTTTTCTGTGCATGTTGAACACTTAAAAAGGGATGTATTTATGTCAACAACCACTTAATCCTACTTTAATTATTCAGAAGCAGCCAAAAACAGACAAAAATATTGACTGAAAGCGACTCCTGGTTTGCACATTTACAAAACTCCCCCCCCCCAGCAACAAGTTAAAAAAAAAAACTAAAAACATAAGAACTAACTGTACATTAAAATTTGAAAAGAAATGAATAGGTAAGAATTATAAGAATGGAATAATAACCTAAAGAGAATAATCACAAACTTTTGTCATTAGAAAAAAAAAACATTTAAGGACAATTGGTTACACACTTCGTATAAGGCCGCCCGTGTTTTTTTTTTTTTGGTTTGGGTCGAAGGAAGAAACAAAATGGTCCCCCGGGGGCCCTTCTCTAGTTCACCTTCCCACTTGGTAACTTTTGACTCGTCACCTTCACAATGATAACAGGTGTATTGAGAAAACCTACAAGTCCTTTGAATAATTAAAACCAGCTTCTAATATTTCCCATTCGTGCGGTTAATTTAATAAGAAAAATAAGGCGGCGGCAAACTTTTAATAAAAAAAATTTCAAGTCGTGTTTTTATAGCCTCCTTTTTTAGATGACTACTTTAAAATAAATGATTAGACAAGAACGGGGGTTAAATAAACAAAACTGGAACAAATGGTCGACCCGTCTTACTCTGAACGAGCATCCAATTAACATGACATTTTGACGACGGCCATTCCAAAACACGAAGGACCAATTTTTAAACTAGAAGAAAACTTCGCACCTAAACACAATTTTTTGTCGTGGCATATTATTAATTTCACCTTTTTCCCCTCATTGATATAATGAGTCGAGTGTCCATCCTCTCAACCTAAATAAACCTAAACCTTTTGTCTCCCTAAACGCCACCAAAAAAAAACAATTAATTTTCGAACTTAAACCGATTGATATCCCCTTTGGCGACTTCGTCTTCGGCCGATCAGATAGGCGATGAGAACGATGACGACCAAAGCGGCGAGAGCGCAACCAACGGCGATCGGAACGATGTCACTCGTTGTGAAATCGTCGCTACATTCCTCGGCTGAAAAAATAAGAAAATGAACGAAAAATCCCATTAAACAAAATTTATCGCAAAACATTCGAGGGCACGAACTCGAGACGGAAACCTAAAAGACCACTTCCATTTCTACCCCATACTCAGATGGTTCGAGTGCAATCCCTTTCCTTCAGTTTGGACCTTAAACAACACAACTTCAATTCTCTGAACAACAAGATTCGAATTGAAATTGAAGTTCCACTTGAACACTGAACAACATAGTTTAGCACATCGCAAGGGCCGAGTTAAGTTTGAAATTGTTTGGAAAAATTACACGTGGCGATTGTCCTAAACCACAGTCCAGTGATATTCATAAAGGACTAAACGTTGGCAGGGCTGACCACTAAGAAAATTAGGAGATTTTTAGGAGATAGGAGATTTTTGCTAGGACAGATTCATATTATTGGTCTTGTTTTCCCTAGTTATAAGAAGTCCTGAGGAAGAAGTGGTGAATGGGGATAATTTTGTTTTGTGGGATTGACATTTGTATATTCATTTTGTTTTGTTTTCATATATGTGCTTGACAATGCTTAACGCTGCATGTGGACTTTTATGTCCCTCTGCCATACGCCTATTTGGCTGCTAGCAGAGTGCTAATTGTAATTGTAACAAAAAATTCAAGTGCCAAGTTGCTTTCTTCCATTTCAGGCTTTTAGCGTCAAGAAAGTGGAGTTTAAAACAAGACAAACCATCTCCGAAATCTCCATCGTTGGTTTCACTGAATGCCACAAATTTCAAAGAGCTGATTTCGAGTGTGGAATTCTTGGGATCGACGAAAGAAACGGTTCTCTGGACATCACAACGATAAGATTTTCCATCAGAAACGACAAACGCGTCATTTAGTTGAGCGCTCAACGTTTGAACTTCGGCTATAAAAACCAGACAATTCGACTTAAAACATAAAACGAAAAGTTACAAAATAATTTAAACTGGAAAGGAAAACCCACAGGTGTTTTTGTGACCAGGAAATAAATCGGAATCTCCATAAACGAAATCGATCTCAAGTTCGGTGAGAGCGTATTTGCCGCCCGTAGCTTGGGCAAACGTGTAAGTCACATTCAGGGGTTCGTAACTGACGACCAGAACCGAAGTATTTTGGCCGATGGATACGTTACCGCAGTGACTTCCGGTCGCGGTAGATCCGTTCACGGGAGCGTTAAACGTCGTGTATGCAATCTAGAAAGAAGACAACAAAGAATGAAGTACGAGAGACGACGAGAATTAGGTTAGGGAGAACCTTTCCGTCGTCGGTTTCGTATCCGAGATGGAACTGAACTGCGACCGTCATTTGAATGCAATTCACGTTCGGCTTATCTCCGTATTTAAACGTCTGAGCGGTCGGAGCAGAAGGAGCCGGAGTCGTCGGTGGAGCCGCAGTGGTCGCATTCGAAGGGTCAGCCTCCTCTTTGGCAGCAGATGGCGCCACTTTCTCCGTGGAAGAGGTCACGTTCTCGACGACCACGTCAACGACCACGGGTCGCGGAGTCGTCAGCGGAGATTCCGTACTGTTGCTGCTGCTGTTATCTGGGACAACAACAACCGAATCAATCGGTGAAGAAACATTTTGTCCTTTTTTAAAAAAAAAAAAAGAAAGATTACGCAATGTTTATTATGTCAAATGGACGAAACCGTAAAATAAGTAGCCATTTTACACGTGTTACATTAAACAGGAATTAATATTTCTGTATTTTTATACTCTAGAAAGAAAAAAAAAAGCTCGTTTCGCTTTTGTAAAGTTTGACAAAGAATTAAGAGAAAATCGATCGTCTAATAAAAGAGGAATGAACAGCTGATTTTGGGAAAAACTTTCACCATCAAAGAGAAACTGGAAGTGTTTTAGATTCTAGAAGGGTAACCCCGAATCACTTAAATATATTTTCGTGTCGATATCTTTGGAAATAAACCCCCAAAATTAAAAATGTCTGTTTTAAACTTGGGTCATTTTTAAACCTCACATAAAGAAGCTTACTTTGAAAGATATACAAACAAGAAAATATTAATTAAGTGATTGAGCTACTCTTCTAGTTTCTAAAACACTTTCAATTCCTCCTTCGTGTTTTTGAGAAGAGCTTTTTTTTAAACGCGATTCGCTTTGTTATTTTCAAACAACCATAAGTTTATTTTTTAAAAAATGTTGTCTTGGATGTTTAATTTCTCGTTTCTAAAACAAGTTTTATTCCGAAATTGGGGCCATTTAAAAAAAAAAAAACTCGAAAAGACCAGAAAAAGAAATCCTTTGTAAAGCTGGGTACAGACGGTCAATTCCGGCTTGTTAATCCTGGGCCTCAGGAAAAATGGGCCAATGGAGAAGAAATTACGGCTACTTTTTCGCACGACAATTACGTGAATAATACAATAAAAGATACTGAATTTAAATGAACACCAAATGGAAGCGTTCATATTGAGATATACATGAATGTGCTTCCACATTTGGTGTACAATTCAGTGTTTTATCCACGTATCGCACGGCGTCGTGCGAAACTCGGCCTTAGGAAACACTCAGTCCGTGTCTGCCGTTCACTTCCATTTTCAAAAAAATAATCAAAAGATGGACACAGGCATTCATCGTGTGTTCACCCAACTTAAAGAGCAACCGAAGTTAGGCCCATTTCATATTTGTTATTGGAGGAGGAGGAGGAGGAGGAGCCTCATCAAACATCACCGTCATCTATGAGAAAAGTCAACAATTGAAATCACTTGAATTGAAAAAAAAAAGTTCTCACTCTGAATGACGTATCATAACTCATGATAATGATGATGATTGGAAATCTTTGATTGGATATTAAAATTTATTTGCGGTTGCCAAAAAAAAAACATTTTCGAAGAGGATTTAAGGGGAGTAGGGTTCTCCTCCCCCCCCCCGGCTCCTCCTCCTCCTCCTCCTTCAAAAGATAAACGAATTTTATCACTTTTCTTCCAAATCTCACACATTTTAAAAATGGTCAGCAAAAAAAAAAGGTCACATTTTTTTTATTATTTTTATCGCATGTTCTTATTTAAAATACACAATTGTGTTTGCTGTCGATTATTTCTTCGACGTCACTCAAAAATCACAAACAGATAACGAAATAAAAAATAAAACGAGTTCACAACTCTTGATTTAAAAAAAAACTTTCCATTTTTCAGACCCAAAAGCATCCAACTTTCGAAATGGGTTTCGTTCGCCAAATTTCAATTAAAAGTGACATGAAACACGCATTTTAATTGACAATTAATAAAAAGGAAAAGCGAAACTAAAACCCAATTAAGGCGGGGAGGGGGGAAGGAGAAAAAATTAATCCATAATAAAAAAAGTTATCTCTAAGTCGGGAATGAGAAGAATTTTTGTTAAAATTAACGATAATCAATCCGATGATCGGATAAACCACCATTTTTAATTTTCAAAATTTAAACAATGACGAAATCCTCTCTTTTTCTCTCATTTGTTATAAAAAAAATAATGATTACAAGGAGAGAGCGAAAAATAAAACTGTTGCTAAAGAGAATCGAACTTTGACCCAGACAGAAAACATCAAAGGTCGTGACCTTTGCGCAAACAAACCCAAGAAATTCTAATCGAAAATTAAAAAAAAAAACATTTCGAAATCAACAAAATATAAACAATCCTTTTTTTATTGGAGTTGAGGGTTCATTAATTTTGTAGCAGAAACATTCAAAATTAAAAATATGAAAACAGGATTTAACTATTTTGAAAATTAGAAGTTAAGATTAAATAAGAGACAACTTGAGAGAGAGAAAAATTTCGTCATAACTAATTATTATTATCATCATTAAACAAAATGAGACGCAAATTGTGTGTTCAAAATAAAGAACAAGTGAAAAATAGAAGGAGATGCCAAAAAATGAACAACTCTCCTTTCGTTAATTACTTTTTTCAATGCGCTGCTGCTGCTGCTGTCTTCTTCGTCAGATATTTTTAAAAAACGTCTTTCACAACAACAAGAAAAAAAGGACAAAAAACGACGACGACGACAATGAAAAATAATAATTTCCACTTCGAAAATTGAACCTTGGACCAGTTCCAGTCTCACCAAATAATAATTAAGACCCCCCCCCTCCCCTCCCCTTTTGTTACTTAATTATCTTACATTTTTAACTCTTCTTTCTCTCTTACCTTGATTATTATATATAACGAATAAATCTGAATTATAACTTTTCGTTATTAATCGCAAATTGCGCAATTCTCTCTAACTTACAAAAACCACCCCCTCAACCTGTTACTAAAGGGTGGGTGGGTAATCCCCCCCACTTAGTAACAGGTTGCTCAACCAAAAGAGGATGTTTTACGATGATCTTCAATTTTATATAATCGCCATGAAAAACACTTATTAAATCCAAACGTATATTAATTACATTGACTTCAATGGCGCACGCGCCCCCCCCCCCCACCTACCCCCTCCCCTTCTTGAAACCACCCTCTTAAAATGAAACACGCGCAGAATCGCACAAAATAAACAACCGCCGCCGCCGCCGCCATCCGATAAGACAGCTGAAAACAAAACTATTAAATGTCACACGTAAATCAAACATAATTAAATAAAAAAAAGAAATGAAAAAAATAGAATAAAATAAGTTCAAAACTGACCTAAAACGACAGCGACAACCGGGAATAAAAGGAATAGAAAAAGTGTCGATTTCATCGTTATTCGTTACTTCTTCTTCTTCTTCTTGTCGTCGAAATACTTCTAAACAGAAAAAAAATGGTCGTCCTATTTTTCAATCGGTAAAACAATGATGACGACGATCACAGGACGAGGAGAAGGAGGAAGAAGAAAAAAAAACCCCAAAAACGAGAAACCAAATTAAACGAATGGATTCAACAAAACGCAAATGAACCTATTTATTAAAGAGGGAGGAAATCACGGGACTATTACAACGATACTCGGGTGACGTCATCCAAAACACAAACAAATAGTTCCTGTTTTTACTTCTACGCTACACTCCTCCTACCTCATCTACAAGACAAATTCACAATGCAATTTTATAGTTTAACGTTCGAATAAAGAAACTTTTTAAAGAAATAAAGAAATTCAAATGGGGCACATTTATTATTCCTTCGACTCATGAACACATCCTCTTGAGTAACCTAATTGCTCCAAAATTAGTCTTGTCGTTTCGTAATAAAGTATTCATACGCGACACCAATCAAATCGATATCTATCGATAACTTGCCATGCGTCACTAATCTAACCGTCCAAGTACTATACCCTTGATGTTAAATATTTTTCCAAAACTTGACTTTGAGCGCCTCTAGCGTCACCTCAAACATATACTTATTCTGCTTAGATTCCGCTTAGTGGCGCTCAAATACATTCTATTTTTCTCCCAGCTATTTTTATGATCTAACGTTTATAATTTTGGAACTTTTTTTTAAAAAAAATAGATCTTTATTCTTTATCTTTTTATTATCTTTTTCATGCTTTTCATAACAATCGAGTCTCTCAACGGTTGAACGTGCGCAAGCAGAAACGTTAATACAATCGATGTCTTCGTAAAGGAACGGAAATGATTGCCCGGTGTAATATAGACGATGACGTTGCATTGCAATAGTGAATACTGAATAGGCAGCAATCAGACTTATAAACCATAACAACGTTTCGTTGGCAGCGAGCGAGATGAGTGAAACAACAGAAAGTGACGTCACCAATCACAAATCAGACAGATTAAGAACGCGATCGATTTAACCGATGAGCAACTTGTAAAGTTAAGGGAAAATCCGTCGTATGTAATTAGCAGCGGGAATTTCACAATTTTCAGTAAATCTACGAGGAAACAAACTGAATTAAGGAGAAGAAGAGGATTGTTCTATTTTAAAACCACAATCGACTTAAGTAGCGAGAGAGAGAGAGAGAGAGAAATGAAACCGAGTATTGTAGCTGACGAAATGTTTCCGGAGGGCGCAGGACCCTACATGGACCTAGAAGAGGTGAACAGGAGTAGGAGGGGCGAGGCCCCCCCCCCTTCAATATTTATTATGTTTCGGACTTCGGTCACTTACTGAATGGTTTTGGGGCGAGGCTAATATGATTTATTTGTTTACGTAACCCTTTAGGCCGGTGGATCGAGCGGTCTCCTCATGGATCTCGCAGCCAATGAGAAATCCGTTCACTCGGACTTCTTCAATGGTTTCTTTATCTGCTATTTTTCGGGGGTTTTTAAAAACTCATTTCCGTTTTCATTACAGAATTCGAGGACCTTTTTGATGACGAAGACCTACAGTGACACCGTGACGTCACTTGTTCCCCCCACCACCGATGTTTTTATTCCGTATCTTACAATTTCTCTATCTTTTGGGTTATTTAAATAAAGCTTAAAGCCTACAAATTTGCACGTAAACAAAACCTGTTCGAATGACTCGATCATACAACGAACGACGTCTTAAGGCTGGTTTTAAAGTGTAAACGCCTCACGAACTCTTGATTATTCTGTCTTTCAGGTGTAAAATGAAGACAATGTCATACAAACTAGAAGGGTAGCTGAATCACTTAAACCCTGTTTTATGTTGATATCATCCGTTGTAGTTTTAATAACATTTTCTAGTTTCTCTTCATTTTTCTTCTGAAAGACAAAATAATCACAGTTCGAAAACCATCTGTTCATAGACCACCAGATTGGACTTTATCGGATGTATCTCCTCCTCCTTTCGGTTCGGTTTGTTCTTCAATTAGGATTCTCTTAGGTTTAGTTCTACTCGATAGAAATAAACAAAACAAAGTTCAATTCAAAAACGTTTCACTTATTTTGTGTACCGAGTTTACACAAGTCAACAATGTGATAGACAAACACAGAAACCTTTCTTGTTCTTTTCATGTGCCCATACAAGTAGTGACTGATAACTTTGATAAGAGTGGGGTTGGAAGGGACGGAGAACGTCTTTCATTGACGTCAACAGTTGAACCATCTTAATCTTTCTTCTCATAATTTCTGATCCAGTTCACTTGTGACTTAATTGTAATAGAATTGCTGACCTCTGTAACTGCTTTCACCTGGAAGTCTCCATACAGTGTTCCAACACAATCAAATACGTTGCTTAAAATAAAGCTAAACTTAAAACAGGACGTAAGACACACTTGTGAGTCTATGAAGAGTTTAAGTTTACCAAGAGTTTTTAAGTAAACGGCTTTAACGGGAAGGGGGGGGGGAGCTATCGAAATTCAAGTATTCTGTCTTTCAGGTACAAAATGATGACCTGTTTTAGAAACTAGAACATTAAGAGGATATTTTAATAATGTTGATATCTTTTAAAATAAACTTTTTATGAGAGTTTAAAAATGACCCAACTTTAATTTAAGCAAACAATAAATTTCTGTTTTTTTGAAAATAAAAAATTTATTTTGAAAGATTTCAAACAAAGAAATAAAATTAAGTGATTTGAACTACTCCTTCTAATTTCTAAAACACTAGTTTCTGATCATTATTTTTCCTCATCTGAAAGACATGCTAGTCGAGATTTGGAAAATTAGCGGTTCATAAACCATCTGTAACTGTGCTTTTGTGACACGGGCTTTAGAATACAGCCAAATAAAGTCTTGAATGTGATTAATGTGATTTTTTTGTGTTGTAACCCTGTGCAAAGGGTTCAAAGTTGATAACAGTTGACAAAATGGACCACTCACAAGAAGGCTGTTTTACAAAGATACTCCTCTGATTGAGCTTGTTGTAAAAAATCCTGTTGGATGACAACCGAAATATACAAATACTACCGAATTTGACAGTTTCGTAAATTGCATTTAGTCCATTTGAAATATTTACGTTGTTATAAAATAAAGAGAAATTAACGTAACCCAATTGAATCAACCCACAACTATTTTATTAATAATAAGAACCCTTCCAAAAAAAGAGGATAAACCTAAGAAAAGATTAATTTACAAAAAAAAAATATGAACATCAAAGATGAACAATAAAAAGAAATGGTCGAAATTGATTCAAATAAATCCTCAACTAAATTGGTGATGAATACAATAATTAAAAGCTAACATTTGAAAATCGAACTAATAACGAGTTGCTTTGGTGGCTCGATGCGAGCAAATCGCATCCAGAATAATTAAATTAATTGCAGTGGTGAAATCACCACGAGGGAAGTCCGAAAACAAATCGTGACATTTCAATTGCTGTTTTAAAAGCACCTATTATTATGCAGTGTATCAAAAATTAACAGCTTTTACAAATAACCTTCTGCTGTTTTACCGAGAGAGAAGAGGAGAGGAGGGAAAAAGGAATGAGCATCTTATTATTCTTCCTTACCATTGGAAGGAGAAGGGGGGGGGGGGGAAACGCGTTCCGTTTCAAAACGATATCAATATATAATTAGCATCCAGCGTATAAAAATCGTTAGTAAAAATACGATTTCAGAGCAAACGACCATTAAAAACGACAACATTAGAATTAAGCTCTCTTCCTCGCAACATTCTTCAATAATAAAAGCGAGAGAGAAAATACAATTAAAACATTTACAACGGAATATACCTTGAAAACCTATTGGCAATCTCTCTTGTCCGGAACGGTCATTTCGAGCGGTCTGTCGGCCTCTTCCTCCTCCTCCTCCTCTTCTCGAGGATCACCGACAAGGACGACACCACCACCTTCTACAGTGACCGAAGGGAGCTTTCGATCCTCCACGCAACTCGATCTCTTTCGAACGAACGAAATCAGGAACAACATGGCGCCACTTATGGCGATCATGGAACCGGCCACAAAGAAACCGGGATCGTACGAATGTAGCGAATCGTACAACCAGCCTATAAACAAATTAGAAGAAAAACCTCGTCATTTCAAAGTCTAAACGCCCCTCAAATTCTGGTTATTCTATTTTTCGATATCAAAATGAATCGAAACTTCAAAGTATTTTACAAACTAGAAAGGCAAATCAATCAATTAAAAAGTACTCTCGTGTTGATACCCTTTAAAATTAAAACTTTTTATGTCCGTTTGAAAATGACTCAACTTTGAGCAATCTATAAAAAGTCCATTTTGAAGTATTATCGTACATTAAGTACCCCTTAAGTGATTCCCCTACCCTTTTAGTTTCTAGCCCACTTTCAATTTCTCTTTAGTGTTGTGCTCTTCCAAAACGCAGAATAACCAGAGTTTGAAAATCAGCTGTCTATAAAACGTCTTAAAATAATTCGAGTAAACGATGACGGTCATAATAATCAAAATGAACCTGCAATGGGAGGGCCGATGAGTGCCGCAATTCCTTGAAATAACAATAACAATCCAAAAGCATTCGTCAATCTCTCCAATCCGAGAAGATCGACAAGAATGACAGAAGTTAATCCAACGTAAGCACCTGTATTACAAAATAAACAACCACCCTCGCCAGGTGAAAACGACGAAAACTATCGAGGTTACGGATCAAAACGAAGAATTTACAAAAAGAGTACCAGCAGTGGCTCCAAAGACGACTGCATAGAAAGCCTGCGACGGATAATCCTGACAGAAAGCACTTAAGGCCGTCGAAAGGCCGCAGATAATGAGTGACCCGTTGTAGAGCCAGAGGCGGTTGAGCCAAGATTTGTCGGAAATGTAACCCAAAATCACTCGACTGATTGTGTTCGAAATGCCAATGATCGCAATCAGAAAACTGCTTTCGTCACTCGACATGCCCAACAGAAGTGCTCTGTCCTAAAGGGACAAGGGACGTCAAAACGAACCGTCGCCTTAATCACGTGCTCGACACTCGTAATATAACCAACCTTGATGTAGACGTAAGGCACATTGAAGCCGATGCTCGTGCAGAAGTTGGAAATGGCAAATAGCAAGAAGACTGGATCAGCCAACAGAGAGAAGTCCATCATCTCCGTAAAGGCATCTCGAGCTTCTTTGCCGAAACAACGGCTCAGAGAGATCATCGACCGACCACCACGGGCTTCTGGATCGGACGGTGGAATGTGAGTCACACTGGCCGTATACATACTGGGATTAGACCTAAAGGAAAGAAAAAAAACCTCAGTGAGTGACCCAAATGGACCAGTGTCCAAAGAGGCAAAACAAATGCATGGACACCTGTATTGAGGTAGGTTGAGGAGACTCCCACGATAGAAGATATCTTTCCGATAGAGAGGTCCTGCGACCAGAGAAGGATCCTGAGACCTCTCCTTCCACACCAACGACCGACTGCTTCCCTCTCTCTTGATCGGTGCTGCCGTCGCCTGTTGCGTGAGATTCTGCGCCGACCAACATTTCATTCCGCCGTGCTGATCTCGGCCAACATCCACAAAAAGATATCCGTTCCGTCTCGGTGGATTTATCTGGTTATTGTCATCGTCGATATCGGCAGTCAGCTGACCGTGGGCAGTCACAGACCTCTTCAGGACCTGCTTGAGCATTCCGATCTCCGAAGGCGTTCCTCGTCCCCCTCCTTTTTCCAACAGAATCTCCTTCTGTTTGGAAATATCCTCTTCTTCGGGAGCTCTGAAGAGCGCTCCGAAGACGGCACAATTAAGTACGAATCCCGCTACCAGAAGCATCGCTCCCTTCCATCCGTATGTCTCGACCAATAGTTCTGTGACCGGTGCGAAGATGAAGGTACCCAGTCCAGAACCACAAACGGCGATCCCAGTTGCAAAAGCCCTTCGTTTTTCAAAGAAACAAGTGACACTCACAATGGCCGGTAAATAGATGAAACCAAACCCAACACCTTTGAAAAACAAGCAAAAACCACAAACAGAATTAAGAGATATTCCATGAGGAATTAGAAACACGATTCCCATCATCATCATTATCATCATCATAAAATACAATTCTCGGGAAATTTCTTATTTGGTTAGAAAACATCAAAGAATCTGTATTTTTTATAAAATAAAAAAACCCCGGCAATATTCTGGGAAAATTGCAATTCTCTAATCATTTCTTATTTTCTCTGCTGTTAACATTTAAAAACGTATTTCCCTGAGACAATAGACCACATTACCGTGGGGGGAAACCTTTTAAAATGAAATTAGATATTTGGTGTGAACCGTGTTCTAGGTGCAATCAAGTGACCAACCGACGCAGACGCCAATCGTAAAATACAACGTCGTGATGTTGGGAGCAAACAAGCTGATTACGAACCCAAATGTAGCAATCACCGAACCCAACACGGTGACCATTCTACAACCGTATTTATTAGTAAGGGCACTCGCTATCGGACCTAAACAAAAATACGCAAATTAAACCGTAGAATAATTGACAAATCGACATAAAAATGGGAAACCGACCACAACCGAGTGTAACTCCGACCAAGATGGAGGCAATCCAAGAAGTTGCACCTTTCCCTTCCTCGAAGTAGTTTGCAAATTCAACGAAAAAGATTCCGAACGTGTACGTGACTCCGTCGGCAACGATGTGTATCATGAAGGAAGCGAAGACGACGACCCATCCCCAACCTCCGTCCGGAGGAGGTCGAATCTCCCTCTCGGGCTCGCCACCTTCCAACATTTCGCTGCCGCCTCCTCCTCCGCCGTCGCCGCTCTTCCTTTGAGGTCGACCGACACCGAAAGTCATCTTTGCTTACAAAGTGACGTCCAAATTCCGATTTGTAAAAATTAAATTAAATAATAACAAAACAACCGATTTCTAATTTAAAAAATTAAGAAGATTAAAGTCTCTGCGCCGACCACATTCGACACCACTGAAGTGCCCATTCAGTATTCGGAATCTCTCCGAATCTCCCCAAAACAAACAAATTAAATTGAAGCTAATCGTTAATAAAAATTAATCTTGAGTGAAAAAAGGCGTCTTTGTGTGTCCGCGACCTAAACGCGAACACGGACTTTGGTGGTGGTGGCGACTCTTTAAAAGCAGTGAGCCTTGAAGAACGCTCGACGACCAACAACGACGCCTAAGTGTCCAAACCGAAGTCCGAGAAACATGCAACCAAAAAAGAGCACCTCCAGTCGTCGACATCCTTCGATGTAACGACGACTTTATTCGTTCGACCTCCACTTGTAGTCGACCACAAACACGGAAACCCTGCTTTTTTAAAAAACAGAATCAGATTTCAGTCATCAAGTCATCATTATTTCAATTCCACGCACAGTTGACACAAAAACAAGAATGTTATAAATACCTTAAGTGTCAGAGACCACTTGTCGACTGCAAAATGAAGTCGAAGGGTGGCTTATATGCTGTTGGTTGCAATGTAGTTTTTATGAAAAGATTTAATTGAAGGTGGTCGCGGTTTTAGCAACAACCCTTTAACTTTTTCATCATTTTGCCAGTCGAAAAGTGGTCTGTGTGACAACTAACCCCTTACATGTTGGAGAAAAATCTAAAAAAGTTACAACTTGCAATTTAAGTGAGGAGACGTATCACACCACATATATTAAATATATATTATGACTGTGCATCACAAAGCCATTAGAATATAAATCCATAAATCCAATTTTCAATAAATGTGTACATTGCTCAATCATTTCAGTTGCTGACAACAAGAACAGCCACCACAACCAACAGGTTCAAAGTGGCCTAAGCTCACTCTCTCTCTCTCTCTCTCGAATTCTTCTCCTTTGCAACAGAAAACAGATTCACGAACAGAAAAAAAGTCATTGAATTCGAGAGGTTAAGCGAACACCTTCAACTTTACTAACTTTACAACGAATCTAATTACTGTATAATTATATAAATCACATCCTCCACAATTAAAACACCACTCGTAATAAACATAAGGCTTTTAAAAATTAGAAAGTTTTAGGACATTTGGAAATTATTTCTTGTGCTCCAAACAAATATCATTTTAACAAACAAACAAAAAACGCTATTTTCATTCCAAGATGTTGTAATTTGAGATATTTGTTTTACCTCAATTAGAAACAAAAGAAAGTTGAATCTCATGACTCAATTTTACAACAAAAAATTCAAGTTTCAATCAAAAAATTATTTTGAATTTTCATTATTCACAAAAGTTTTAAAACTATGTTCGAAATTATGTATTTATACTATTTTTGTGTTTGATTAAAATGACATTGTAAATTATAAGTTAATTGCTTGTTTCTAAATGTAAAACACCACTCGACGGGTATTTTCATGATGATGATCTTAATAAATACAATAAATAAGTGAGTCTGAAAATATTGCCCATCTTTATTTTGTCTATTAACGAATAAAAAACGTGAAAATATTCTAAACTGAATCAGCTGTTATTCCGTTCTCGACTTTCAAAATCAGCTGTTCACAAGATGTTTATTCATTTTGTTGTTAATTAAAACGTCTTCACACCTAATTTCATTTAAACGCATCAGAAAACAAGTCAAAAATGGGGTGGAAGGTCATGCACTGTCGAACATACTGTTACACGACATCTCTGTAGAAGAAAAAGACAATCGAATTTATATTGAATAATAAATAATGCTGCAAAGATTTTCTTTTGTTGAAAGAAGGTTAGAAGAGAAACGAGGTTTATTTTAAATTCATGACGGGAGTTCAGTAACATTTTAAATGGGGAAAAAGGAGCAGGAGAAAGGTGACGTCATAATTCATCGCCTTCAACGGTTGCAATTTCGAAATCAAACAAAAATACAGAATCACAGAAAATATGAAATCCATTCTGTGCTTCCTCCCTTTTTTGCACCTCATTAAGAGAGAATTAAACCCCCCCCCCCCCCCCCCCAATCCATAGGCCTACTTGTAGAACACATGTGTTAAGCGTGGTAGTATTTCCAAATATAATGGACAAGAGAAAAGTCAAAGGTCATCCAGGTGTCTCTTCTACATACAAGAATTGGGGGCCTCATTATATAGAAAGGCATTGAGATTGTCATATGACAACAGTACCCTGTTACGACTGTTATAATATTCCGCATTACAGAAGCACTGTTATATTCATGCCTCCTCCTTAGATAATAAGTACATCAGAAGCACAGACATCATAAACTAAAGGTATGGCTGTCACAAATTTATGATTTTTTTTTCTGTAGTGAGCCCCCCCCCCCCCCCCCATTGTTGAACTAAGTGAGATCAATCCCATTTTCCCAACAAATATCGAACGCGTATATTCCATTTCAAGTGAAGAAAACCGGTTGGATTATTTAAATAATCCAAATTACTATTCTATATCAAATCCATTAAAATTATTTATCAATTCGTCCGATTCTCTCTTTCTCTCCTTGAAATGGACTTGCATTTTTCCCCAACCCACATTTCCCAGTTTTCCCTTTTGCTGGACTGAATCTCCCCCGTTAATCTCAATGTGTCCTAAAAGGGCTAAATCATTTTGATTCAATTCCTAAACATGAAACATGTGTCAAAAAAATGATAAATTGATCAGGATTTCAATAAAACATTAGCCTTTTTTTGTTCTTACCAAAAAGGGAAAAGTAAAAGAAAAAAAAAAAGCGTTCGTCTTATTATATATTTATTATATTCATCAAGTAAAAATGGTGGGTTGCAGCAGCACACCACCTAAATTCCTCAACTGACCGCTGGTCATTCATAATAAAAAAAAGGAGAACACTGCAACTTGAAACCAAATTTCTTCAGGCTGTTGTCAAGCGAACACCAAAGAAAAAGACACCAAAAATATTACAATAACTTATAAATTAACTAGCTGATAACCTTGATAGTTATTATTTTAAGGTGCAAAATGACAAGGATTGTAAAAGGAAGAGGGACCTCACAATTTGGTTAAATTGTTGTTTCTCTCTCCATTGAAGTAATCTCCATGGTAACGACGACCTTCCCACAGCCAAAATCAGAAAAATACGAAAGAAAGAAAAATCTCCAACATCCTCGACATTCATTTGCCATTGTTATTTATTATTTAAATATTATTATATTGCGTAACTTGAGAAATTTATTAAAACAAAAACGGAAATGAATTAAGAACCTGATTTTTTTTTAAAAAAAAAATTAACATCGAAGGACATCACAAAAAAAAGAATTGTCACCAAATAAATAAAAGAAGGACGATTTTTACGTAGTTTTTGCACTTTTAGGTCAACAATGTTATAAAAAAATGAACAATCAATAACCACATCACACATCGAGAAGAGACAGAACAAGGCCCACACACATATTATTGTAAAACGTACAAAAATGAAATTATGCAGGTGGAAGAAGAAGAGAAAACGGAAGAAAACGCAGATTCAATGGAAAAATCCAAACGAATTCCGCACAATGCGAAAAAAAAACCCACTATAAATACATTAGGAGGAGGATATAACAGAGTTGGAACTTATAAAGAGAAAAAATAAGAAGAGATTTTATCGATTTCAGAAATATATAACAAGATAGGAGGAGGAGGATTATGAAAAGACACCGAAATCACAGAAGAAAATCACCAAAATTAATTGTCAATGATCAATGAGGGATCAGTGATCCCTATGGAAATCTCAACCGATTTAAATATAATATGATTTCTATAATTATTGGGAGGAATATATATACACACTTAGATGATATCTGATTATTAAACCCAATTAAGACAACAATATTTTATTTACTATCAATTATCCTATTTACTTCAATTATTTCAAAACATGGAAGTGAATTCTGATCTGGTCAGTTTCTAAGAAAGTTCTTTAAAAACTGGAAGGCTAATAAAACACGCTTTCTTTTTTTAAAATTGACACAACACAATTGACACATTTCACCTTTATCATCTGAGGAATTTAAGTTGGATTAGGAACAGCTGATATTTTCAAACTCTTCATTATTCTGTTTTTCAGAAGAGGAAAACCACAAAGTGTTTTAGTGACTAGAAGGGTAACGTAATCACATACGATTAATTTTCAATGTTGATTTGAAAAACGAGCCAACATTAAATACATAATTTTTTTTTTTTCAATTTTTGTTTATGAAAAGGTTTATTTTGAAAGATATCAACATAAAAATGTGCCTCAAAATGATTGAGATATCCATTCTAGATTCTTCAACACTTTCTAGTTTCTCTTTGTTTTGCTCTTCTGAAAGACAGAAAAATAAAGAGTTTGAAAATCAGCTGTTCCTAAACCAACTTAAAAGACAAAAGGGGGATCAACAAAGTGACGTCATTCTTGATGAAAACTCAAAAAATTACGAAAAAGATTTCAAAAATATACCAGATATTCAGTTCTTAGAACTCTGAACATTTTTTTAAAAAAAAAGCAATGGAGGTAAAAGAGAAGATAAAGAAGAAGAAGAAGGATGGAACCAAATTTAGAATTTGGCTCAAGTGCAATATGAAGGGAACGCAAGATGCTCAACTGAAGAGAGAGAGAGAGAGAGAGACAAAAGAGTGAATAATATTAATCATCAAATAAAGATCACCACCACCAACCACACACATCATGCGACTTCTACTTGTTTTTAGAACAAAAAAAAAAAAAGACAGTCCAGTCCGATGGACGAAATAAGAATTGAAAGGCAACAAAATAATCATATTGTCATTTTTATATATTAAAATAATTATAAGAAAAAATTTATCTTAAAAAAAAAACACCTTTTTTATGTTTCAGAAAAACCCTTGAAGAAACGGACACGAAGAGAGATCCACCATTCATTCGTACAATAAATTGACCACTGTCCATTATTCTTATTATTATTCCATCAATACAAATGGTCATTAAATGTAGCAACAACAACAACAAAAATCCTTTTTTATTAAAATACGGGAATTTAGAACGACAGATGAAAATGGATTTATGTCTTTGGGTTTTGACAATGTATTGCACATGCTGCAATTGGACTTTTGTCCTTCTGTCACAGGCCGTAATTGGATGTTAGTAGATTTTTTCGAATTTCAAGGGGTGGAGAAAATAGGGTTTAATGTAACCATCGCAAACCCCTCCCCCCCCCCCCAAAAAAAATAGCAAAAAACATCAGCTGATTATTTACTTGGCGCCAAATGAAAACAAAATTAATTACAAAATATATAAACCACACAGAGAATAAAATGAAAATACTTACGCTTTGAAAATTAGAAATGGACAAAGCACTTTGTTCTACTTCTTCTCATTTTCTCCATCACCAACCAATGGAAACCACAAAAATAATAAAAATGAATCCTAATGAAAACGTTATTCAGTTGTCAACTGGAACACAAACAGCTGAGTTTCAGGGCGCCAAAGCATAGCCTCCTCCTATAACGAGGCTATGGCCAAAGGAGAGAGAAACAAAGGCGACAAAAGTGGCGCCATCTGATGAGAAAGAGGCCCAAACACAATAGAAATAAATCAACCTCCAGACGGCCCCACCACAACCAATCCAGACCACTTTCACTTTATTCACTTTCAAAACTTTGGGCGCCAAATATATACTTGGAAATAACTATTAAATCTTGGCATTCATACTGAATAATTTACTAAAACTATTTTATCGACTGTGACGTCATATTCTTAATATTGCCCTGGACGTGACGTCAGAACAGACGCAATAATTCAACTCTTTAAACTAATCAATTTAGAAACGTGAAAATCATTTGCAGTCAAGAAACCATCGACACAATAAAATTAACACTTTTCGTCTTCTTAAAGAAGTACATTTCATTCTTAAAATTGTCACACGAGTTTCATATTAATCGTAAGCTGCGATACGAAAGCACTCGTACAAATCGAAAGCAAAAACAAAACCCGCTTCGAAGAGCCATTCAGGCTTTTTAGCAAATTCTTCAGCTGCACCTTATAACATTAGAAATCAATACAAAGAAAACCTTTCAAATGTCCTCATGTCAATCTAAGACCCGTATCATAACGAACGCCCTCTAGCGAATAATAGCTGTCTTCTTTAACATCTGTTTGTATTAAAATGAAGTGACTAGAACAAAAATCCCCCACAGGAAGAACCGAGTTAAGAGGCCGGGTGTGTCGGAAGATTAATTAGCCTCCAAAATGAAGCTGCTGATTATTTCTTTCCCCCCCCCCCCCATTTCGGTGCTCGTTACAAGGAAAAAAGAAGGTGATGCCGCTGCCTTTTGTTAGAACTTATTTCGTTGAGATCAGTTCAAGTGCAATTCTTTAATCGCGTCTCCAGATGGAGTCTTATCAATTGTGGTCTTCTCTGCACCTCGTTGGCTCCGAGCTCCAAAAAGGGCGAAAATAGTCCACGCAAACGTACAATAAACCTTACCGACGACGCCGATAAGAAGACTTTGGTGACCCGTCGCCCACAGTCGGTAATTCTGGCTTCCGAAAGGATCGGAAACGGCGGGACAAAGCATATTATTAAGATTCACGTGAGTCATCTGTGTGTCAGAAAACAACGAGTATTAATCGATCTTGAAAGAAAAACCGATGAACAATTAAAATAAACTTACTAAAGCAAGAACCTGGAGCGGTAAAAAATGATAGAGTAACCAGGTACCAACTGTCAAAAGTGACCAACTGAAATCGTGCAACTTCTCAATGCTATAAACACCTGAAACGAATCGAATATCCTTCAATAAGTGAACACATCATTAATTAAGTGGCCACGTTAATTAATTGGTGACCTCCGAGCCGCAAAAGGTACAAAGGAATGACGAGCATCATCAAGTGTTGCAAATAATAAACTTCGATCTCGAACGGCAACTAAAAGGAAAGTCACAAAATACATAAAAAGCATCGATTTTAAACACTGGTTTAGAAACTAGAAGGACAGCTAAATCAGTAAAGGGGTCATTTTACGTTGATATCTTTTCTTTTTATGTCAGTTTTAAAAACAATTGACTTTAAGCAGACGATATTTTTTTTAAATATATATTTTTTAAAAATTATTCATTCTTATTCTTTTTCAATAATAATTTCAGAGAAAATTAAAAAAAAAGGTAGGTCTCATACCCAACCTAAAGCTTGTTACAAATTGGAAGAGTAATAAAGTAACCTAAACTTTTATTTATTCTGCCTTTCAGGAGGAGAATGAAGAGAAACTTGAAAGTGTTTAAATACTAGAATGGTAGCTCAATTGTTTTTAAGTGTCACTCTTCTGATACGCACAAAGTAATCAAGAGTTCGAAAATGAGCTGTTCATAAAACTCCAGTGTTCAAAAACGTTGCTTAAAATAAAGTTAAGATTAAACCATGACGAAAGACAAAACTCTCCTTATAGTTACAAGTCTATGGAGAGTTTTTGCGATAAGCTTTGTTTTAAGTTTCACTTTGGCCTAAGTATCGTTTTAGAACACACACATTAAGAGAGGAAATAATTTTGTTTTGAACTCGATACCAATCTTGTGTTGAGCACGGGAAAGGCGATGGCGAGAACGGCACCGTTCATGGAATGCATGTGCCATCGGAAGAGAACCGTAACGAGTCGGCTCGGAGGAGCCACCAACAGGAAAATCTATCAAAAAAAAAGAAGAGAGAGAGATTAATTGGAAAGGGACCAAACGGGAATCTCTTCTTTAGAGGCACCTGGACAGCAGTGACCAAATGGCACGGGTTCAGGAGGTAGATGAGGGTTTTGGAGGCGCATTTGAATCCGATCTCACATCCGAAGGTGAGACACATAACGACCAATAGAAGACCCCTTCCAAGGTCTCTCCTTCCTTGAATCTTCGGAGGCGTTGGGACGGAGATCCGCCGATAGCCCCATAGCAAATAACCGATTCCAAGGAGAGTGGCGAAGACGGATTCGAAGAAGCGGCGTTGGAGTGAAGTGTGGGCCGCACAGTTGGGGCCACCGCTACCGGCGATGGAATGGGAGACACCCTCATAAACCCAACCCAAGTCCTCATAAAAACACCAAATCAAACATAAAATATATTTAAAAAAAACAAATATAAACCTGTTTTTATTTACCATTGCTGAAATCCTTCTCGTTTTTATTACGAAATCCTTATAATTGGCGACATCATGATATCGTCATTCACGACATACAACGATCGATATCGCCAATCAATCGATGTTAACGATACTAATGGGGGGGGGGGAGGAAATTGAAAAACTTAAGTAAAAAATATGACACGGAATGGAACTCAAATAGAAGAAACCTTGAAAAACAAATCAGCAGATATTAATGTCGTAAACATTTCTAAGTGAAATTACATATTACTAACTATTATAAATTTAATTATAAAAAATAATTATAATATAATGTGTAATTAATTTATATGTAAATGAATTCCGTCTATAAAACTGGGAAGATGTGTTGTTACAATTTCACATTTTAGTGACAATCTAACCAGTTACAGTTATTTTATCGGTTAAAAAACATTTGCACTGCAAAATGTCAAAAGGCATGAGCTATTCTTGTTTGGTAACATTTTGATCCTCACTGCTTGCATCATTAAGCCCATAGCATCCAATACAAAAGACAGCAATACAATGCGGTGACAATACATCACAATTGAATAATCCATCCACATTTGCTTCCACAGTTAAACGTCATCTACTTGAGTTTTGATATCGTATAAGCGAATCATAATAATACTTCCTACTTATCAATAAAACTCAGCCAATCAAACAAATACAACTGGGTGACGTATTTTTGTCGTCCAATCAAAATT